>JAVLUX010000003.1:27804165-27824165 GCA_032164185.1 Moxostoma hubbsi | reverse complement strand
CTTGTTTAATTATTAGTATTTGCAAAATTAAGGACTGAATAAGAGTCTTTAAGAACTTTATACAACATGTATCCAATACTTACTCACACATAAATCATAAATAACATAAATTATTTTTAACCAACAAATTAATATCTTCTGTCTACAGACACAAAATACTGCCGCATTGCTATTTAAATCTGCGATAAGGAAGATTTTTTTTGGTGAAAATTAACGAAAGTCCATTACTGAGCAAGTTTCATGTTCAAAACCGTGTTCCTGCCATACCACGATTTACTATGGTAAGCCTACAATTATGATTGGCTACCCAACTACAATTCAAATGACCAATCAGCGTACAACATGCAAGCCAAATGGCTTAACATGTCACATGTGAGTGAGATGAGTGAACACAAAACAAGTCAAAAAACCTGTAAGCTTGTACCTCAGAGTTGCATGGCTGAACTTTGATCTTATTGCGATACCAAAAATAAAATTGCATGATTTAAATGGTACAATATCACCTTGTTGCTAATTCTGGCACCATACTACAGTGCAGTATGTTGCTATTAGCAACATTTTTCAAAATGGCCAAGTCTAATCATTAAACAGCAATAGGATATCATTAAATTTAAAATATACAGTCTGCACACGCTATGTACTTCTGAATGAATGAGAGGTGCCGCTGTGTTCTCTGAACACACACATACCTTAAACTCCTTCTCCGGCAGCTTGCGAGTATTTCAGCATTTCATTTGGAATGAGGTGCTAGTTAAAAACAACCATCAAAAACAGAAAGATCTCAATGGTCTGTCAAAATAAAAGTTCTGCCAAAATAAAAGCTCTATACATTTGTATCCATAAATATTACAGAAAATATTACTACTGTATTAAAAACAATATTAAAAGTAGTAGCAATACTACTACATTTCCAATAATTGAATATCAACACATTGCATAACAATGGTTATATAATAATAATAATAATAATAATAATAATAATAATTATAATATGTAAGCAATATCACAAAAGCAATTGTTTTGAATATCAGCACACTATGAAGCGTGAACACTGGGAAGCTCTGTTCAAAAACAGCAATTTTTGAAACAGTCTTCATTTGAAACTTTATGTATTCATTTGATTAAACACTGTTTGATATAACATATATTTAAAACACAAAAAATGTAATCCAGAAAAATAAAAACAGATGTGTGTGTTGTGTGCGCTTCTCCAGAGTTGAGTGCTGTCTCTTCCTTGGTGCTGGAGCTTGTTGCTGTGATGATTCAAACATCACACACACACACACACACACACACACACACACATATATATATATATATATATATATATATATATATATATATATATATATATATCAAATCTCATGTAAACATGACACGTCATGACTTCAGTTCTGCAGGTAAGTAAACAAAGGCAAAGTCCAGGTAACCTCAAACCAAAAGATTCATCCACACATAAGAGCAGTTCAGAAACACACAAAAATCGTCATAAAATGTCTCTACAAGTTATTTTAATTTTATGTTTCAACCACAGATGTTGCTAGATAGCCCAAAGTTTCGTAGTGCAGCTTTAAATTCAAGCTACAAAGGGGAAAATATCATCTGGTTCATACACCAACCTCAGAAACATTTCAAGATACAAGACTTTACCTGTAAAAATATTTACACAAAATCAAACATGCATCATCATCAAGCATGAAGATAAATTAATTATAACACATACTTAAACCGCATTTCACATTCTAGATTATACAAATCAGAGCTTGAGGATTTACATCCATCTCAGTAATGTGAGTTAACTGATGTGCCTAAGATGATAAATTAGAGGCACTTCTAGGCCAGAATCCTTTTTAAGTTTTATGAGAATGAATGTCAAGCCAGAGGACGACAGCCTGCAGCAATGACGAGTTTAAACGCTCAAATATCTGAGGGAAAGAAGTTTACACACAAACATGACCAAGCATGAGGTAGCAGAACACTCCCAACACACAGCAATACAATAACACATATGTGAACAATCTCACTGATACAAACACACACACACACATACTGTATAATGGGACTGCCTAACAAAACCCTCAAATTTTTCATGTTCATAATCAATACATAGAAACACAACCCTCCAACTTCACCTCTAGGAGATTTTGCATATGTTTGGTTACATTACATTTTAGTACAAAATAGATATCACAACACATGAACATTTTCTGTTACATGTTACACAGCACTTTGCAATTTTAAGAATTCATTTGATTACAAGAACTTATCTTGCAGAAAATGTTTTTTTTTTCTTGGAAATCCAACCCATCATGTTTCTAACTGGCCATGTAATATGTTGCCAAAATCACTACTCAGCGTGACTAAATACCTTGAGAAATTATACACACACATCTCTCTTTTCCCCTTCTCTTTGCCTACTCACACTCTCACATCACCCACCCATCACACACTATTCTTTTTGTCTATCTCTCTGTTTAGCTGTTCATCTCTCTCTAATCTGTCCTGTCATATCCGCCATGCCTCAAACTCATTATAAGACATGTGCCTCATTTGGACTATTCAAAGTTTGACCTTTGCTCTTGTGCTAGTGAAGTGACCTCTGTGAAAGGCCAAGACTCATATTTTCCATTTTTTTCACTCAGTCAACAGGGTGAGCCAGTTTGGTAAATCATTAGTAAAGGAGATTAGAGCAAAGCAACTATTCAACCAACCTGAACATTGAACTAACGCTCACATTTTAATGAAAAGCTTCAAAAGTATTCTTCGCCTAGGCAATTTATTACTATGTTAATATGTTATTTATGTTCTGCTCTGCCATCAGTTTGAATGAAGGAACAGCTGAAAAGAGTGGAAAACATGTATACATATTTATGATGTGATCCAAAGTGCATTTGAACAACAGTGAAACACTTTCTTATGATGTGTTACATTCATACGAGCAGACAGAGAAGTACGTTTGGAGCAGAAGAAATAGAAATAAACTTTGTGTAAATTGTCAGCTTTACGCTAAACTAAAATGCCATTTCTAGCCATTTTACAAGCACACGTTTCCAGACAGGATCATATTTTATTATCAAGAAAATTCACGTTGGATCATAATTTCTTTTTTTCTATTAAGACCTTTGATATTAGGGCAAAAATCATATTCTTGATAATATTTTTCTTGATATCATATTTTTATTGTTTTCCTGTAAAAATGTCCAAGATCAATTTGAATAATCTTTTTTTTAGTAACAACACTGCATTAGATATTTATGTTTTTCAGAGAATGTATTTTTAACATGTAAAAACATGAAATTACTGTACTGGCAGAGTTTATATAGTCAAAACAAGTGAAAAAATCTTCCAGTGCTGAAGAAGTAATCCAAAGTATTTAGAATATGTTACTGACCTTGATCTAATGAAATGTGTTACAAATTACATTTTACAGCATGTATTCTGTAATCTGTAGTGGAATACATTTCAAAAGAAACCCTCCCAACCTTCTGCTACTTTACAGACACACAATAGGAACCTCACCACATACTATCTTAACAGACAGCAATCATACCACAGAATAATAATGCTCCTTCTTTACCCACACTTTCTTAATTAGCTAACCGTAAAAACATAATTTAGCAGGGTGTGAGACACCAGTAAACCTCAAATTCTCTAATGGTTTAAATGTAATTAAATAAGTTAGAAAATATATATTTTTGAGGAGTTTACTGATTTTTGACATCACAAATGATACAGTAACACTAGGCATATAAATACAACTGCAAAAAATATATTATTATTTTTAATAATATTAGTAAATACCATAAAGCTAAATCAAAAGCAATAAAGCATTACACCACAAGGGAGCATGTCAAGAGAGAAATTTATTACTTTATTAATAAAATTTAATTAACTCCAAGCATTGATCAATATGCTCTCGTATTAAAATTAAATTATTAAAAATTGTATAATTGGGTTGCTGTAAATTTAACAATGATTTCTTTTTTGGAGAAATGTACCAGTAATGTTTCTTTCATAAACATTTATTACTGGCATGAAAGCTGAACATTGTATTGCACTAAACTACAGGAAAAATTTGTTTAATATCTCAGTACTTTTTATATATGAAAGCGTACAGATCCACATTAAGAACTAATTTCACCACATGGAGTTTGAGGGTATTATTGTAGATGAACAGAACACTGGCATGAATACTTAAGAATAATACTTGAGGACTATATCCACCTTATTTTGCAATGCGGAAGTAAGCAAGCGGATGCATTTCTGGCAGGTGTAAGAAAGTTCTGTTGTCATTAGCTGCAATTGTAACAGCCACCTTCAGCACTAAATGAGTTCAGCTTTAGGTAAGTATAAGGTAAGTAGAACTGAATGTGTTTAGTACCAGAGCAGTAGTATAACTGTTATATTGCTGTTATTATTTTAGTAAACTTATTCAAAGACAGGAAAATAAACAAATACAATGCCCTTGCAAATGTATACAATTATACTGAACAATAAACTAAATAAAGAAAATAAAGAATTAAGAAAACCAGGTCTCTGTCTCTTTTGTTTTATTGGTTTAAAGATTTATAGCCATTTTTAAGAGGATTTCTTTTCACTCGCTCTAATTTAGTTTAAGTTTTGCTTACCTGTTTAACAGCTTTAATGTATCATTGGTTTAGTGTTGTATTTTTTTATTTCCTATTTAGTCCCTCACCTCCGGCCCCACGAATGCTCAGCCCCGGCAGGCCAGCGCTGACAAGTTCCAAAGACGCCTCTCTAGGTTCTCTTCCTCAGTCTCTAAACCACCCCCTGCCGGGTGCATGGAGCAAGGTAAGTGCTTTGAGTCTTTTCTCAGCACCCAAGCCTCGGAACGCTCTTCTGCCTTCCAACGCGTTATTACCTGCTCTCCCCCGCCGCAAAGCCCCGCCCGGTACGTCAAAAGCGATCATCCCGTTAGTGCCCCTTGTGCAGAGTTTGGACGCGTGGCTTTCAATTCCCAATCCCGGCTGGCCAGGACCATCCAACTTGGCTATGCGATTCAGTTCGCCTGGCTCCCTCCTCGTTTCAGCAGTGTTCGCTAACTTCCGTGCACGGCAAGAAAGCCAGTGCCTTATGAGCAGAGATCACAACTCTATCACACTCAAGGATGTGATAGAACCCGTCCCTCCAGCCTAGATTGAGAAGGGTTTCTACACCCCTTACTTCATCGTACCCAAAAAAAGCGGCCGGTTGCGACCAATCTTGGACCTGCGAGTTCTCAACCGGGCCTTACACAGACTCCTGTTCAAAATGCCCATGCAGAAATAGATTCTTACCTGCGTTCAACAGCTAGATTGGTTTGCGTCAGTAGACCTGAAGGACGGGTGCTTCCACGTCAATTCTGCCTCGACACCACCCTTCTCACGGTTCGCGTTCAATGGCCAGGCGTATCAGTACAAGGTCCTCCCCTTCAGCCTGTCCTCTCGCGTCTTCATGAAGATCGCAGAGGCAGCTCTTGCCCCGCTAAGGGAAGTGGGCATCCGCATACTCAACTACCTTGATGACTGACAATTCCAGAGGCTCCTGGGGCATATGCATCCTCAGCCATGGCCGCGCCATCACGGGTTGATGCATATGAGACCACTTCAGTACTGGCTACAGACTCGAGTCCCGAGATGGCATGGTGCTACGGAACATACCGTGTGACAATTACCCCTTCTTGCCGTCAGACTTTTAACCCAGACCTCTGCTTCCTGTGGACCAGAGTCCCCTCGCAGCAGGTGTCCAGACGTGTCGTGGTGAACACAGACGCATCTCGACAGGGGGTGCCGTGTGCAACGGGCACGCTGCCGCTGGCCTCAGGACCCCGGCAGCATCGACACATCAACTGCCTAGAGTTGTTGGCTGTATCTCTTGCCCTACAGAGGTTTCTCCCACTAATCCGGGGCAAGCACGTCTTGATCCATTCAGACAGCACCGCAACGGTAGCGTACATAAATCGCCATGGCGGCGTGCGCTCTCGTCATATGTCACAACTCGAGTGGAGGCTCCTACTTCCCCGAGGGAAGGAACGAGATGTTGTGTCCCTCCTGCCACAGCACTAGACCTACCACTGTAAACGGCCGTACCTTATTTACAGCTACTCAGTGCAAAATTCTGACTGGCACTCACTGTCCCGCTTCCCTTTATACCTGTATGTCTGGGGTGGAGCATGCAAATTCTGTCTGCCAACTTGACATTGGCCTTTTCTCAGGTTCAGAGGTACATTTGGCATCCCAGGAAGACCCCTTGTGTCACTTAATTCGACACAATGTCACGTTCCTTCCCTCGGGGAACGGAGGTTACAATAGTAACCATGACGTTTCTTGTTTTGTTTGTTAGTCCAGATGCAAAATGAAACCCTTCTAGATTCAACAGTTCAGTCCTAACATTGCCTGTATATAAAATTTACACTGTGGCTGTGAACTTGAGGATTGCATCTGATATAGGAAAAATGCTGGTGAAAGTTGAGGGGGAATTAATGTCTGTCGATGAACGCAGTAATTCTTCTTTCCAGGCAAAGAAACAGTTCAAGGAATCCTCACCAAATATCATCCTGTGGTGGCTTGCCATCTTTTATCTAGAGAAATGGTAATAAACTATGTTACAATACCACTTTTACAGTGAAACACAACAACAAAATAGCTATCAACTCACCTTCAAGATCAAATAACAACCATTTCTTCAGACTTCTTGGCTGTTTTTACCTTAGATCTTTTTTAATTATATTTTATTAGTTTTCTCTGCATCTCTTTTCTTCTTTTCACTTCCCAATTAAAGACTACCTGCACTGTCTCTTGATTGGTCAATACTTGATCTCTCTCTACACAATTATTAAATGGGCGGTGGCACATTTTTCAAATTCTCTGAATGACATACTTTTAATGTCCGGCCAATAAAAACGGGTCATTTAACGGTGCAGTGTTCTTTCTTGTCCTAAGAGACCTGCCATAGGATTATGATGAGCCGCATGGAAAAGTGTTTCCCGACAGCTCCTCGGGACTAATAATTGTGTTCATGGGTCTGAGTGTCCCGCATCACTTGATACAACCAGTCCCTAATAATCTAAAAATGTTGATACATGAGGGCGACATCAGGCTGGAGCTGCTGGCCATCGATTACTCAAACTTGGTGCCTAAGGTTTTTGTCATGTGACTGCTCTATAGGGAAATCCCACTGTGGGAACTCCCTAAGGATGGGAATGCCAGAAGATTACCCTCCTGTTTCATTCTGACGCTGAGCAGATGTGGCCACCTCCCTAGCCATCGCATCTCATGACACATATCCAGATTTTGTCTTGCAGGACTCATTCACACACAGCGCTTTCAATAATCTTTTAAACCCAGGTCAATTTGTCCCCAGAATCAGTGGATGGGTAAGGCAGGAGTTAACCACAGCCGCCACTTTATGCTTTACTCCCCAAAATGTAATAACAGTACTCACTACAGAATATTTGTGAATATCCCCAAGTATCCCCAACCTCCCATCACCTTGTGATTTGTACCCAAATCCCCATCATGAAACAAACCATGGTGAATCGAGGTTTGATTACAATCAGAATCCACCAGGGCTTGGTATATACGGCCCTTAATCTTTACCGGGATCCTGTACATCCCTGCTCAATTGGAGGCAGTCCGTGGCGTATCAGGGACACGAATCTAAGTCTCCACCCTCATTATTGGATGCTGGTCTTGGACACGTCTAGGCACCCTGCAACTGGCCCTGGGAAGGACAATAGAGAGGGATAGGGGAGGGGGCCGGCGCATAGTGCAGCCCTCGAAGGTGGGGCAACGGTTTGGGTGGAACCACTCCTTGTTTCCTGGGAGCGGTTAATAGGGCAAGAGGGAGGACAGGTAGAGACAAGAGGAGGAAGAGAAGCGAGAGAGAGAGAGAGAGAGAGAGAGAGAGAGAGAGAGAGAGAGAGAGATTTGGAATGCTGCTCGCTGGCTTCCGGTTAGGCCATGTGGGCTTCGGCCAGCTGGACGGCGTCATCCACGTGGGGCGATGGCACTGGACCCATTCCGCAGTTTGTCGGGCAGACGAATGGTTAGTTACTCCAGCACCATCTGGTCGATAACTTCCTCCATGCCACACCCTTTCTCTGCCCATCTTCAGCAGGCATCATGGCGCTTCTGGGTAAATGCGAACGGGCATTTGGTGTCGCTCAGGGTGAGGGAGCGGAATCGCTGCCGATGTTGTTCAGGGCTACGGCCAACCCACTGCAGGACAGTGACCTTCAGCTTGAAATAGTCCAGGTGGTCCTCAGTTGCCTCAGTTGCTGCGCTGCAAGCTGGGCCTCCCCGAAGAGCAGAGGCAGGAGGTGGAGAGCCCACTAAGCTTGTGGCCAGCTGGAGGCGGTAGCTGCCTCTTCAAAAAAGCTTACAATGCCTCCGGAATGTTTTGGGGGCCCATCTTAGTGAGTAGGAGGTACAGATTCTTCGCTGCCTCCGGGGTCGCGGCAGAGGATCCATCTGGAGCTAAAATGCTCCATAAGGTCTTCCATCAGCCTGTGCTTGGAAGAGCTCCTGGAAACGTTGCTCCTAGGCACGGAGGGCTTGATGATAGGTCTCCTGTGTGCTGGCAAGGGCACGGATGACTTCGTCCAGCGGTGAGGTGTCCATGGTGATCAGTCTTCTTCACCTGGGTTTCAGCACCAGTGTAACAAGGTTCGAGTAGGAAGGAGGCAGGAGCCGGTTTCACAGTCCATGTGAGTCAACTTTTAATGCAACTGATTTCAGCGTCACAACAAAGTATTGGCTTTTCAGCATTACAACAAAGTATGGTACAGAATACACTTAGCGTCTCTGGTCTCTCTTGTCCGTCTGTAACTCCAGCAGCCTTTTAAAGCCTGTCTCCATCGTCACTGAAATGAGACACAGGTGTTTAGTGTTAACAATCACCAGGTGATGGCCCTTACCGCTTCCTCTCTCCCCAGTGACAGATAGACATGACTACATCCTGCTCAACAGACAGATGTTCGGAAAAACAATTTTCAGGAGCGAGCTTTAAATCCGTACTCCTTAAATCGCTGCAGTGCATTCAAAAGTCGGCACTCATATTCTTCCAGTGTGTCTGAGAATACTATTAGGTCATAAAAAAACAATGAGTTCCTTCAGATTGATGTCACTCATGCATTTCTCCATCAATTGCTGGAATGTAGTGGGAGCATTGATGACTCCTTGTGGCATCCCATTAAACTCCCAGAACCTCAGCGGGCAGACAAAAGCAGTCTTGTGTTTGTCTGATTCCTCCACTTCAATCTGGTAATAACCAGACTGAAGGTCTAATAAGGAAAACCACTTAAAACCTGTGAGGCCGGAGGTTTCCACTGAGTTTTCGATAATCAATGCATTGACAAATATCTCCATTCTTTTTTGATGACAAAAATAGGTGAGGAGAAAGACAACTCTGACTCCCGGATTACACCTGCATTGAGTTGCTCCTGTAAGTGCTTATGAACAGCATCGAAATTCTGTTGGTGTATTGGATGAACTCTATGCTTAAAGGGGGTCTCATCTTGTAGCTAAATGCGGTAAATGCTTTTTGCAGGAATGACAGTGTCATGGTCTGTCTCACTTTTTTTAAGATTACAGGAACTGTCTGTAAAGCCCTGTCTGGAAGTGTGACTAGACAGACAGTGCACAGGAGACCACCAGGCAAGGACGACATGGGGGGGGCTCTTTTAAGACACATTTATCTGTATGTCATTCTTGATTGCTGACAGATCATTAAACGGCAAGACTTTGACCAGGAGGAACCACTTCAGGCTTTTTGCCAGGCAGCCACACGAATCCGATGCTACTGTTAACCATTTGCTTAGATCAATGTTGAAGAATTTTCAAGATAGCTTTGAAGCCATCTGGTAAGATCTGGTGAACATCAGTGGACTGGGTTTTGGAGTATTTTTCATAGGCCAAATCAAGAGTATTTATGCCTATTTGCACTGGAGACTGAGAGCTGCCACAGTTATCTGAGGTAACTAAGCAAAGTGTGGAAAGCTTGACATTTGTTCCAAGGAAGGCTTTTGGAAACATTATATTGACTTCACTTTATATTTTATTAGTCGTATTCTCTGCATCTCTTTTCTTCTCTTCTCATCCCAATGACTGATTACATGCTGTAGTTTACATAAACTGAGTGTTATGTGTTGCTTAATGAATAATATTTGTATATTGTATAGCCAATGGCGATATCTCAGGGCCAGCAAAGCCTTCTCTGCTGGTGTAACATGCCTAATAAATAAATATTTTTTTCATACTTTCATTCTCATTGACCTTTTGGCCTATGTATTTTCAATTGCTTTCCACTCCTAATTCATATACAAATGAATAGCAAAAAACAAAAAGTTTATCCAATCAGAATTTATTCCTCGATGCTTGCAAGAAAAGTGTGACAACTGTTTAACAAATCGCATGCACTAAGGCATGCTTCTTAGCCAAAGCAGAGTGTGAGTCTGAGCTCCACCCCATCAGGCCTTCAGAATTTCCACAGAATCCCTTAACAGAGCAAATGAATGGGCATCTAAAGTTAGATTGTTAGATTGTCAGATTCATCAGACAATCAGATTGATTAATTGTTCTTGGTGGGTGTGGTCTTTAGGACATGTCCCAGTCCAGGCCTTCTAGCTGGCCTTGAGTGACGCAATCACACTTTAAGTGATGTACATAATTTGAAAGCGAAGAGCGTGAGATCTTGCTGACAAGTCGGCTGTCATCACCATTGAAAAAGACATCCTTATGAATTACAAAACATGAGATGTTCTGCATGATCATACGATTGATCAATAAAACAGGAAAGGAGGGCAGATTTTCACTTCAAGCAAAGTGCATTTTGCATTGTTATAGAAAAATCAGTTGTCTAAGTGTACATTAGGCTGATTAAACATTCAGTGTCTGATAAAATCTTGAAAAGCACCCGTGTACCTTGACGAAACAAAATTTATTACAAGCAAAATTTAAATCACAAATATTATTAGAGAGCTTTTTCTGGGTTTTAGACCCCCTTTGATTCTGGCTTTCGTTCGTGGACGTGCTTTTAAAATGTAAATTGGTATTATTAGTTGATTGCCACGTAATGTATGATGTATGCATGTATGGATGTACAGGTCCTTCTCAAAAAATTAGCATATTGTGATAAAGTTCATTATTTTCCATAATGTAATGATAAAAATTAAACTTTCATATATTTTAGATTCATTGCACACCAACTGAAATATTTCAGGTCTTTTATTGTTTTAATACTGATGATTTTGGCATACAGCTCATGAAAACCCAAAATTCTCAAAAAATTAGCATATTTCATCCGACCAATAAAAGAAGTGTTTTTAATACAAAAAAAGTCAACCTTCAAATAATTATGTTCAGTTATGCACTCAATACTTGGTCGGGAATCCGTTTGCAGAAATGACTGCTTCAATGCGGCGTGGCATGGAGGCAATCAGCCTGTGGCACTGCTGAGGTGTTATGGAGGCCCAGGATGCTTCGATAGCGGCCTTAAGCTCATCCAGAGTGTTGGGTCTTGCGTCTCTCAACTTTCTCTTCACAATATCCCACAGATTCTCTATGGGGTTCAGGTCAGGAGAGCTGGCAGGCCAATTGAGCACAGTAATACCATGGTCAGTAAACCATTTACCAGTGGTTTTGGCACTGTGAGCAGGTGCTAGGTCGTGCTGAAAAATGAAATCTTCATCTCCATAAAGCTTTTCAGCAGATGGAAGCATGAAGTGCTCCAAAATCTCCTGATAGCTAGCTGCATTGACCCTGCCCTTGATAAAAACACAGTGGACTAACACCAGCAGCTGACATGGCACCCCAGACCATCACTGACTGTGGGTACTTGACACTGGACTTCAGGCATTTTGGCATTTCCTTCTCCCCAGTCTTCCTCCAGACTCTGGCACCTTGATTTCCGAATGACATGCAAAATTTGCTTTCATCCGAAAAAAGTACTTTGGACCACTGAGCAACAGTCCAGTGCTGCTTCTCTGTAGCCCAGGTCAGGCGCTTCTGCCGCTGTTTCTGGTTCAAAAGTGGCTTGACCTGGGGAATGCGGCACCTGTAGCCCATTTCCTGCACACGCCTGTGCACGGTGGCTCTGGATGTTTCTACTCCAGACTCAGTCCACTGCTTCCGCAGGTCATCCAAGGTCTGGAATCGGTCCTTCTCCACAATCTTCCTCAGGGTCCGGTCACCTCTTGTCGTTGTGCAGCGTTTTTTGCCACACTTTTTCCTTCCCACAGACTTCCCACTGAGGTGCCTTGATACAGCACTCTGGGAACAGCCTATTTGTTCAGAAATTTCTTTCTGTGTCTTACCCTCTTGCTTGAGGGTGTCAATGATGGCCTTCTGGACAGCAGTCAGGTCGGCAGTCTTACCCATGATTGCGGTTTTGAGTAATGAAACAGGCTGGGAGTTTTTAAAAGCCTCAGGAATCTTTTGCAGGTGTTTAGAGTTAATTAGTTGATTCAGATGATTAGGTTAATAGCTCGTTTAGAGACCCTTTTCATGATATGCTAATTTTTTGAGATAGGAATTTTGGGTTTTCATGAGCTGTATGCCAAAATCATCAGTATTAAAACAATAAAAGACCTGAAATATTTCAGTTGGTGTGCAATGAATCTAAAATATATGTAAGTTTAATTTTTATCATTACATTATGGAAAATAATGAACTTTATCACAATATGCTAATTTTTTGAGAAGGACCTGTATGGTGTCTTATTCATTGTAAAACTGGGTTTTCTTTATGGCATGAATCATACTGAAGGCATAGCGTTAAAATGCATGGGCCGCAGCTGTGTATAGGCTACAATTAAATATATACTGTATAGTGACATTATAGTGCTTTTTATAATATGTTACAATCATCACACATCTTACATGGCCCTGGTATTATATATTTCAGTGTTTAATCACTGCTCTCCCATTTCATTACTGGTTGGTTGACTTTGTGATTTTGGTTCAGGTAAGTTAACAGCAGTATCACTTTATTAAGCTTTAGAAATAGAAACAAAAAATGTGCTAACTTTAGTCGCGTCCCACAGTGACACGGTGAGTGTCAAGTGGAATACACATCAAGCCTTGGTGGATAAGGTCTGTAACCAGACCACTATACACCAATATTTGGTTCAAGACAAGGCTTTGGGCACAAGCAAAAGGGTGAGGTGTGTGCATGGGAATATTCCTAATTATCCTGTTGTGACACTTGTTATTACATTTCGGGGACAAAAGCATAGAATGGAGGTGGTGATAAGTTCCCACCTCACCCATCCACTAATTTTGAGAACTAATTGGCTGGAATTTAAAAATGTGTAAAAGAGAATGCGTGTGGATGGGTCCTGCGAGAAAGTTGCTAGATGTGAAATGTGTGATGCCTTGGAAGGGGAGGCAGAGCCGGGCGGTCCTCGTCAGCTCCACGTCAGGATGACAGAAGGGAGGGGGAGACTTCGACCCCTCCCAACCTTAGAGGATTTTCCGAAAGGGATTTCCCTCTAGAACAGTCAAGAAATGAAACCGTAGGCATACCCTTGACCAAGGAAAGTTACTGATGGTCAACGACTCACATATCTCACAAACATGACTCACAAACATCACACTTTCATTCATGTTTTGCTATTATAAAAGAGCGGTTGTATCAAGTTATGCAGGACGCTCAGACAAAAGAGGATATAACCCAGCTGTTAATACCGCGGAGCCGTCAGGAAATGTTATTCCAGATGACTCATTATAATCCGATGGTAGGTCACTCAGGGCAGGAAAAGACACTGAACCGACTAATGGACCATTTCTATTGACCGGGCATTCGTAGGGATGTTCACAGGTGGTGTGAGACATGCCGTGAATGTCAGCTGATGAATCAGCCACCTACCCCAAGAGTGCCATTGTGCCCCCTTCCGTTAATTGAGGTCCCCATTGAAAGAATTGGCATGGACCTCGTCAGGCCATTAGAGCAGATAGAATGCAGACAACACTTTGTATTGGTTCTGGTGAACTATGCAATGCGATTCCAGAAGCAGTACTTCTGCGCAACATCTCAGCTCATGGTGTTGTGGAGGCACTCTTCAGAATAATCTCCCACGAGGGGATTCCGAAAGGAATCCTCACTGATCAAGGCACTACATTTATTTAATGAACACTACGAGAACTGTACAAATGATTGGCTATTAAATTGATTCGCACCAGTGTTTACCATCCACAATCAGACGGGTTGGTGGAACGATTTAATAAAACCCTGAAAATTATGATTCATAAGTTTGTGTATGAGGATGCTAGAAATTGGGATAAATGGCTCGAAACCCTGTTATTTGCAGTGTGAGAAGTCCCTCAAGCCTCCACTGGGATTTCGCCATTCTAACTGCTGTATTGGAGGTGGCTGTTTGGACTGCTCGAAGTCATATGGTAAACTTGGGAGGAGGGACCTTCAAACAGTAAAAATGAAATTCAATATGTTCTTGATCTTAGAGCAAAACTCACCACACTTTGGTCAACTAACACAGGAGAATTTGCTCCAAGCTCAGGAACATCAAAGCAGATAAAGTGCTTTCATTACTCCCCACATCGAGCTCTAAATTACTCACCAAGTGGAAAGGGCCCATTGAGGTCACACAATGAGTCGGAGATCTCGATTATGAGGTAAAACAAACAGATAGAGGTGACCTATGTCAAATATACCATCTCAACATCATGAAATTAATGAAGGAGGCGGTCCCTGTGATGTTGGCAATGGTAGTTGTGGAGAGGGTGGAGCTCAGACCGGAGGTGAACATAAAAGCCAATCATGTGGCCCCGGTCACTTCTGGAGTACACCTCTCACCGTATCAAGTCACAGAGTTTGCCAAGTTGCAGAAAGAATTTGCAGATGTTGTCTCCTCTGCCAGGTCGTACAAACCTCATCCAGCACCACATCGAGATGGTGCCTGGGATAGTGGTACGTAGCCATTCCTTCAGACTGCCCAGCACAAAAAGAAAATAGTTTGGGAAGAATTAGATGCAATGCTTGATATGGGAATAATAGAGGAATCCCACAGCGATTGTTCCAGCCCGGTTGTTCTAGTTCCTAAGAACGATGGGTCTGTATGTTTCTGTGTGGATTATAGGAAAGTCAATGCAGTGTCTAAATCTGATGCATATCAATGCCTCGTATTAAATTAGTTGCTAGATCGGTTGTGCACAACACGCTTTTATTCGACACTGGATTTGACAAAGGGTTATTGGCAGGGGTACGCCCCCTCGGACCACCCGCCCCCCAGCACACTCGTTGACTCCCGTCCGTGCTCGAGGCAACGGCGGCTCGGCTCACGGCAAGCCCGCTTATCCTGTAGAGCTCGAGGTGGATGAGCTCGGCGCTGCATTGGATAGCACGCCGTCTGACGCAGATGACTCCCCTGGGCTGCCGCCTTCGGGCCAGCACACCCAGGTTGAGGCTGACGTGCAGATAACTGACATGCTTTCCCGGGCCGCCGCCAGCGTGGAGCTGTACTGGAACCCTCCGTCCTCCCCACAGCCATCGCGGTTGGATGACTGGTTCTTGAGGTCTGCACACCGCTCACAGCCTCACCTCTCCCGGGTCCCGTTTTTCCTGGAAGTGCATGATGAGCTAACGTCTTCGTGGAGGGCACTTTTGTTGAATTTATTTAATTTTCCACCCCCCCCCCCATATGGGGCTGCGGTACCTACATTCTCAATAACAGAGCTATTTCTTTCTCTGGGTCTTTGGGCCTGCAAATGCCGTTCTCACGGCACTCTGCCACCAGATCTTTACAGTCCCGGCATGCTGGACGAGGACCCCCCGCCTTCATGCCCATGGCTATTCCCCAGCCGTCTGGTCCTGACAAGTCTAGAGTACACCTACATCGGACCTCCTCCTCAGTCACTATCCCGCCCCCTGTCGGGTGTGCAGAGCAAGGTAAGTGCTTCGAGTCTTTTCTCTGCACTAAAGCCTCGGGACACGTCTTTGCCTCCCGACGCCGTACTACCTGCTCCGCCCCGCTGCGAAGCCCCACTGGGTACGTCAAAAATAACTGTCCTCTTGGTGCCCCAGCACGGAGTTTGGATGCATGACTTTCACTTCCCAACCCGTCACACTGGCTGGCCCGGACCACCCGACTCGGTTATGCAATTCAGTTTGCCAGGCCCCCACCCCCTTCGCGACGTACACTTTACTGCAGTACACGCCAAGCATGCCAAATCCCTGCACGCGGAAATTGCTACTCTTTTTCTAAACAAAGATGCGATAGAGCCTGTCCTTCAAACCGAAATGAAGAAGGTTCTCTACAGCCCTTACTTCATTTTACCCAAAAAAAAAAGTTGGCGGCTTACGACCGATCTTGGACTTACAAGTTCTCAACCGGGCTCTGTTCAATCTCCTGTTCAGAATACTCATGCAAAACATATCTTAACTTGCGTCCGGCATCTAGATTGGTCCGCAGCAGCAGACCTGAAGGACGCGTACCTTCATGTCTTAATTCTGCCTCGACACCGACCTTCCTACGGCTCGTGTTCGACGGCCAGTATCAGTACAAAGTCCCCCCCCCCCTCGGCACGTCTCTGTGCCCTCGCGACTTCACGAAAGTCGAAGAGACTGCCCTTGCCCTGCTCTGAGAAGCTGGCATTCGCATACTCAATTACCTTGATGACTGGCCCATTCTGGCCCACTCCCGAGAGTTACTATGCGCTTACAGAGTCTAGGCGCTCAGGCACCTCAGCCATTTAGAAAAGCGCTAGCTCACCCCAGTTCAGAGCATCTCTCTTCTCGGCATGGAGTCAGACTCAGTCTCAATTTCAGCACGCCTCATCAACAAGCGCCCACAGTCAGTGCTAAAATTCCTCCCCATCTTCAGACCAGGCACAGCGGTCCCTTTAAAACATTTTCAGAAGCTCCTGGGGCATATGACATCCTCTGCGGTGGCCGTGCAGCTAGGGTTGATGCATACAAGACCACCTCAGCACTGGCCCCAGACTTGAGTCACGAGACGAGCATGGCGCCGCGGCACGCACTGTGTGACCATCACCCCCGCCTGCTGCTAAACGTCAAAACCCTGGACAGACCTGTGCCTTCTGTGGACAAGAGTCCCCTCGCAGCAGGTGTCCCGACGTGTCCTGGCCACGACCGCTGCCTCCAAATTGGGTTCAGGCGCTGTGTGCAACGGGCATGCAGCCGTGGGCCATTGGAAAGGGGCCCTGGTGTGCTGGCACATCAATGGCCTAGAGTTGCTGATTGTTTTCTCTGCCCTGTGGAAGTGTCTCCCGTTAGTTTGAGACAAATGTGTCCTAGTCAGATCAGACAGCACTGCGGCTGCGTACATAAATCTCAAAGGCGGCGTACGCTCCCACCATGTCACTACTCATCGTCTCCTCCTTTGGAGCCAGACTCAAGTCGCTGCGTGCCACTCACATCCCCGGCAACCTCAATGTGGTAGTGGACGCACTGTCACGACAATGCTTGCCCAGCGGAGAGTGGAGGCTTCACCCCCAGTCGATCCAGCTGATTTGGGAACGGCTCGGCAAGGCCTAGGTAGACCTGTTTGCCTCCCAAGAGACCTCCCACTGCCCGCTCTGGTATGCCCGAACAGAGGCTCCCCTCAGGGCAATTCCCCTGAGGAAAGACCGTCTTTCTTAGGGATGTGGCACGCTCTGGCATCCGCACCCAGACCTTTGGAACCTCCACGTCTGGACCCTGGATGGGTCGCAGAAGATCTAGCTGGTCTACCACCTGCCGTTGTAGCCACGATCAACCAAGCTAGAGCCCCTTCTACCAGGCAACTTTACGCCCTGAAGTGGTGCTTGTTCGCAAATTGGTGTTCTTCCTGGGCTGAAGACCCATAGAGACGCACAGATAGGTCAGTGCTCTTATTTCCGCAGGAGAGACTGGAGGGGAGGCTGTCCCCTTCCACCCTGAAGGTGTATGTCGCTGCTATTGCGGCCCACCACAACGCATTAGACGGCAAGTCTTTGGGTAAGCACGACTTAATCATCAGGTTCCTAAGAGGTGCCCGGAGGTTGAGCCTCTCCCGGCCAAGCCTGTTTCCCTCCTGGGATCTCTCAGTGGTCCTCGTGGGCCCCCCTTCGAGCCGCTAGAATCAGTTGGACTCAGGGCCCTCTCTTTAAAGATGGCCCTGCTGATCTCGCTCGCCTCCATCAAGATGTTCGGGGACCTGTAAGCGTTCTCTGTTAGCAACACTTGCCTGGAGTTCGGTCCGGCAGACACATATGTGATCCAAAGACCGCAACCGGGCTACGTGCCCAAGGTTCCTACTACACCCTTTAGAGACCAGGTAGTGAACCTGCAAGCGAAGCTGCCCCGGGAGGAGGTAGGCCCAGCCCTTTCTTTGCTGTGTCCAGTACATGCTTTGTCTACCTACTTGGACCACACGCAGAGCTCTAGATGTTCTGAGTAGCTCTTTGTCTGCCTTGGTGGACAGCGGAAAGGGAACGCTTTCTCCAAACAGAGGCCTTCCCTCTGGGTAGTTGACTTATCACACCCAGGCCGTGCCCCTCCCCTTACGGGTCCGAGCACACTCGACAAGGAGTGTTGCGTCCTCATGGGCACTGGCCAGATGCATCTCCCTGGCAGACATATGCAGAGCAGCGGGTTGGGCAGCACCTTACACATTTGCAAGATCTTACAATCTCAGGGTAGAGTCAGTTTCGTCCCGTGTTTTCTCAGATCCGAGCCGGTAGAACTCGGTAACACGCTGGCGGATTGACTGGGTGGACCACTTGCGCCTAGCAGCCTTTCCCTCGGCTGAGGTAAAATCATGCGCTTTCTCTCCCTGGAGATCCCACCTACCCGGGTCAATGGATGATTCCTTCCTAGCCCTGTGGGTCTGCAGTTCAGTGGAGGAACTCGCCGACCCAATCCACTGCGGGTACTTAATCTACCCTGTACTGGAATAGGTGCTCCACAGGTCAAGACTCCTACGTGGACTCCCCATGTGTGTATCGTCCGTGGTACTGTTCCCTTACGAAGTGACTAAATATTAAATGAAACAAATGACAATAAAATGCAAATGAATCTCTTCAGTAATCAAAATACTTTTTGAATGTAACTGTATTCTATTTACCCATGACTTAAATTGTAACTGTAGAGGATTACAGTAACTTATATTTTGAATTTTAAATACGTAATCCCGTTACATGTATTCCGTAACTCCGCACCCCTGTGCATAATTAAAGTACACACAAAAGAGACTTCTGAGTGCTTCACACTAACACAAGGACATCACCAGTACTGGTTAATAATGTTATGGAATTTTCCAAATCATAAATGTCACACACACACACACACACACACACACACACACACACACACACACACACACACACTGCCCTGCTCGCAAAGGGCAAAGTTCAAATATAGGAGGGATGCAAGGAGGATGTATTTTCCTGATGTTTACACAGGTGCCTCTGAAGGTCAAAAGTCATGAAAAATAGGTACTTAAAGATATAGGTAGATCTGTCATCACATTTTCAAGATTTATTTGTGATTCTGTACCTGTTCGTTCTACATCGGGTACTCAAATGGCTGGTTTCAGTGTGTACTACTTGTGTATAAACACAATAGAATATGTTTCTAAAGTGCTTGTAGTGATACAACCTTAAATAAATTTTGCAAAGAATTTAGAGGGTCAACATAGAGAGTTCCAGATAGACATAAAGCCCAAAAGTATACTTTGGTAAGACATGAATGCTAGGCATCTGTGTACAGGAAGTGTGACGTAAAAAATGACAGCAGGTTTACCTACTATAAAATGGCCTGTAAAAAATAACCCCTGATAATATGAATACAGTGTGAATTGACATGCTAACAAAAAGCCTGTAAATATGCACTTTCCAGCAATTGAACCCTTTCAATATAAAATACTTACCCATGTATAAGAGAAATGAACATTTTTTGATTATGATTTAAGCAGAGTGGGTATGGTAAATTGTGATAAGCTATGCATCTCGGAACATAAAATTAAAGGTATTTTATGAAGGGATTGAGCATAATTTTATTTTAAGA
>JAVLUX010000003.1:27776665-27799165 GCA_032164185.1 Moxostoma hubbsi | reverse complement strand
TCTCTCTCTTGTCCCTAAATTAAACCTAACAGGAAGACTGAAAAGAAGCCTGCAGTAGCTGTCAGCCCTTTTCACTTCCCTATTCTGCCTGGTGGGAGAGGCAGTGCAGGTCTCCAAATGGCAGGCACGGCTATAAATCTGCTCTGACTCATCACAGATAGACAACTGACCACCTCCTCTTTACTCTAAATTTTTATTGTTCCTCTATTTTAAATGTTATAGTGCTGAACTTGCACAGTCATCCATCTGAAGTTAGAACGCCATTCTAAATCATGTAGATCTGAAGTGAAATTAAAATCAGCCCTTTACTGTAAAAAGTCCTAAACTTCAGTTGTTACCTAACAGAGCTATTTGTACCTGATCTAAACCATAAAATTAATTTTTTGGTGAAATCGAATGTATTCAGACTGACTCAGTGATGTTAAATAATATTTTTGACTTGAATAAAACCACTTAATTTAGATAACGCATGAAGAAAAATTTTGTTTTGCGGTGTGACATTGTAAACTCCATAAAAGGAATATTCTGGGTTCAATACAAGTTAAGCTCAATCGACAGCATTTGGGGCATAATATTGATTATCAAAAAACAAAAAACAACAACAACAAAAAACATTTAAAGCTTACATGCTCCTTATCTTTAGAAAAAAATACAAATATAATCTGGGTTCCAGTGAGGCACTTACAATGGAGGTGAATGGGGCCAATCCGTAAACGTTAAAATACTCACTGTTTCAAATGTATAGCCACAAGACATAAACAATGTGTGTTGAAATGTGTGATAAAATAACTTACTAATGTTTTCTGTGTAACGTTAAAGCCAATTTCA
This sequence comes from Moxostoma hubbsi, assembly GCA_032164185.1. NCBI lineage: Eukaryota > Metazoa > Chordata > Actinopteri > Cypriniformes > Catostomidae > Moxostoma > Moxostoma hubbsi. Next base: position 27,798,337 of record JAVLUX010000003.1, on the reverse strand, counting down.
CAATTTTGTTTCCATGATAATGTAAAGTCAGCAAACCTAAAACGACTGTAAAAATTATATAATTATATAATTAGATATAAACAACTTCACAGCTCAAATAATACATGCATTGTAAAAGAAGAATTAATGTGAGTGCTTTTTATAAAATTATAAACTTCACATTTCTGCCTTTTAAACCCTCCAAATATTGACCCCATTCACTTCCATTGTGACTCACCGTAACCTTATTTTTGCTTTTGAAAGAAAAGGACGGATGAGTCGAATTTTTTTTTTGTGGTAATTAATATTAGGCCACAAACGCTGAGCTCGTATTGAACCCAAATTATTTCTTTAAAATCTTTTTTAACCTTGTGCGACCTTGCGTACAAATGTATGGATGTTGTATTTTGGCTTGCCTATATGCAATGCATAATTTTAATTCCTTTAAACCAACTGATCTCAGTTCAGGAGACTCTGTTGGTAAGGGGTTAAACTTTCATGTGACAAAACAACATGGCCCCGATCACAGCTGAGTTTTTCTTTGGGAGAAACACCAACAAAACTACATCTGGTATGAAACCTAATTAAGTTTTTTTTTACATTGAACCCTGGTTGAGTCTAAAGATTAGTCTCTAGTTTCATCCAATACGGCATTTTTAAAATTTGATTGATTTATCATGAAATGTCACGCTGCTAAACACAATGTACACTAATGTTTATTCAGCTAAATTTTCCCTTAAAAGTCCTATATTTACTGTACATTATCACATTGAGAATCAATGGGTTCATCCAAATGAAAATTTGTTTTTAGAGGCTGTATATGGAGTTAGGATGAAAATAAGGTGAATTTTGAACTGTTCTGAGACCAGTGCAGACAGACAACACCCTGGAGGTTAAGTCACTTAGTGAATAGGGACCAAGGGAGCATCCTGGAGCTCTCTATGCAGCTTAGTGCATTCACTCCTAAAATCTGACCAAAAGTTCAGTTTCAGGCTGCAGATGAAGTTTGGACCACTCAACATGATTGGCAGACATGGGGCAAATCTAAGCAGTACTTAGATTCAGAATTGACAGTATAATATATTTTATTTTAACATGTTTGGCAGAGATTGGAAGATGCTGGTCATTAGTAGTTAATTATGCTAATGTTTGATATAATATTTGTAACATCTTAAAACCATGAATATCCAACAATCCAGGAAACATAATAAAGAACTTGATAAAAAAACAAAAATGACATCCGATAGCTTGATATTATTTAAAATGTCACAACTTAGTCCCAATGTTCACATTTATTGCCATCATTTTTAGGAAACTTATTTGCTCTAGAATTTATAATTGTTATTATTGCATGTTTATTAGATGCTACTAGTTACAAATCAAAAAGGGAAATGAGAAATGCACACAGCAGACACGCTCGGGAGGTTTAACAGCAAGACTCAGATTATTTTAAAATTATTATGCATTTACATTATTACAACTTGTTATTAATTTATTACATTGAATATTCATGCTTTTAAATGTTTATTTGTCACACTTCAGGGTTAATTTGATAAAAGTGACAACCTTAGAAGAAATGGTGACTAGTGACATCAGCTAAAATATACACTTTCCCTTAAAAATGTATATAAATCTTAACCTAACAAAACCATAATGCTAGTAGAGTATGCATGTGGTAATATTCCAAGTGCAGATATTAGATTGCAGACTCTGGAAATGAGCATTACATCTTTGCACCCCACACTAGCTCCCTGAGTGTTCTTTCCTCATTTCACACAAAGATTTACAGATTTCAAAAGGCATACGTGTAATTCTGTTTTCCCCAGAACAAACAGTACAAACAGATCTCCGTTCAGTGATGTCAGAGCTGTGTGTGTGTGTGATTGATAAAGTGTTTTAGAAACTTGTTGTCCTTCCGCTCTGCAGATGGACATTGCTATACAAAGTAACTGAAGGGGGAGAAAGAGGAAACTTACCAGAAGATGGGAAACATAGGGGGAAACTGTCGGGAAGTTGAGTATTTTGTGTGTGTTTATGTGTGTGTGTCTGTGTAACCACAGAACCCAATTGTTAGATGGCATCTGGTGTAGTCTGAATACCTCAACAGATATACAAAAACACACGTACCTCTGACTTTCTTTGAGACTGTGTGAAGAGCTTTGCCCTGTACTGAGTGTGCCAGACAGCACACTCTCATGTACAAGTATTCACACACACATGCACCTGTCACAGATCGGCACAACAGTAATATAGAGATATGAATCATTGAGCCACTCAGAGCTTCAGTGATGCACATGTAAATTCCATAGAAGACACATAAAATCTTCAAAGTCACACTATAATACCAGCTGCTGTTGCTTTGTTTCTGCAAGATCATACATGCATATGTGACATTTCAACCCGATATCACGCCGAGGCGTGAAATAGACACGCCGGTCCACTCGCGGATGCGTGTCGGTGTCACGCTTTGCCTCCTCCAGGCGTGTAAATGACACGCGCGCGTCTACGTAGAATACCGGCAGGGGGCGATCGTTTCCTCAACGCCAACAACTCTCCGCGCACCAAAGAGGAAGCGATACCGTTGTCGTCGCGTTGCACGTTCGTGCGGGCGGGATGCCGGCCAATTTCGCCGGTTACTTTCACTTGTGACCATATGTGACAAATAAAGGTTCATTACAGTGCTGCTTTCATGAAGAAATCCTAACGTTGCTGTAGCCTAACGTTGTTATATGTGTGTGTGTGTGTGTGTGTGTGTGTGTGTGTGTGTGTGGGCTGTCGAGTATCTTGTGCTGATGTAAGTAAATAAATAAATAAATAAATATATATATATATATATATATATATATATATATATATATATATATATATTTTTTTTTTTTTTTTTTTTTATTTAAAAAGTGTATTTATGTACAAAAATATATATCCCGCTAACCGGAACTGGAGAACGCGATATATCGCTTCCTCTTTGGTGCGCGGACAGTTGTTGGCGTCGAGGAAACGATCGCCCCCTGCCGGTATTCTACGTAGACGCGCGCGTGTCATGTACACGCCTGGAGGAGGCAAAGCGTGAAATAGACACGCATCCGCGAGTGGACCGGCGTGTCTATTTCACGCCTCGGCGTGATACCGGGTTGGACATTTATGTGATCATATAACAAGTATACCAACTCTTCAGGAAATTACAGACACATTTTATCTGTTAATAAGGAACTTCCCACAGCTTTCGCCAGGGCTAGAAAAGCCACCTGCATCCACACCCAACAGGACAAAGGTCAAACTACTGTCCACTTCTCATCCACTTACTGAAAAACCGTAAATACTCTGATTGTGCAATCTCCTAAACTCAACCACAATACCGGATCTAGATGGTTTTAAAAGCTGCAATGTATTCTAGAAAGTTAGCAGATCTGTCACTCTACTGTTACATCACTGATTAGTTCTTTATTTTACGTTACTTTCATCAGAAAGCACTGCGGGACATGATGCAATGTGCACGTTCGCTAATATGAATACCCCAAACTGAGCAATATATTCTCACTGCATAGCATGTACAGAAATGATCAAATTACACAATGTACTTTGAAGTTCAGCCATTTCTGCCCCAAACCAAATGTAAATTATTTGTGCAACATTTAGTGTTTCACAATGTTCTATATGCAGGTCATAAATTGCAGACCTCGATAATTCTGGAAAGCAGGGTATGTAGCAAGGACAGTTTGCCCTGGAATTACAGATTTTTTGCCAAGTACTGTGCATCTGCAAACACAAATAGAGCCGAATTTTAGGTGTTCAAATAGCCCTCTGTAAGCATGTTCTCATTTTAAACACTGTATATAATTATTATAATTTTTTTGTATAAGACAGGGTTGGCAATGTGTAACAAACGTTTAATAACATATGCATATTATTTTGATTGACATCAACACGTGTCAATCACAATTGACAGTATTAAATGAACACGCTCCTCCTGAACTTTTGTTTAGACCTTGGTTACTAAAAAAATGAAAACACTGGTTGAATTGTGAGCTTGAAAGCCAAGATGTACTTACTAAAATATTGAAGAACGAATGGGTGTAATGTAATTTTGAACAAAATCTTGCCAAAAAGACTGAACACAAAAAGAGTGTTTTGCGTTCATTTCGGTGGTTAACTGCACACCTGGGCAAACAAAATCAAATCTACTCAAATACTCTCAAGTGTCCATTCACTTACATGCCTATTTTAGTGAAAGTAATTGACACATCTGCCCAAAGTAAGATATGTCTCTCTTATCATCATTCTTTGGTCTTTATTCTGACCATTAACACTTTTATACACTAATCTTTGCAATAGTATCAGTGTAATCTTAAATTATATTAACAGAGTGTAATAGGTGCATATTATGGCCTGCGTATAGCGTGTTAGCACATTAGCGTCATTCATTAATAATGTAAACAAGACCAATTAAACTTTTTTACTGCAATTATATTACTTTAAATCATCATCGACTGTTTAAAACAACTTGTTTTACCGACCGCATGTGAATTCTGCTTATAGAATGAAGTCATTGATAACACATTTTTAAGGTTTTACGGAGCATTCTCATATTTACATTCACTTTTTATCATCTCCCACAGTGGTGTGGCGGGTGTGAGAATGTTCAGAAATAGTATATGTTGCTTGTCTTTTTAGAATTTCTTTTACCCCTGAAAGAAGAATTAATAAGAATGTCTACGGAAGTGCTTCAGGGCCTTAAATTGTTTGCTCTATACAGTATCTGTGAAGTTTTAGCTTTTCCTTATAGTGCAGAAATGTTACCTTTTTTTTTCAAGGAACTTCTCAATTGAAATTTTTGCTTATATATATACACAGTTTTTGAGTGTGTTAGTGCTTAAACATGCTGAATGTGCGAGGTTGGCCACATGCATCAAGCTAAATGAGTTTTGAGTACACGGAGTAACCTAACGACATGCCTTGGTGTGCTATGCAGCAAACATTTACCAGAGAAACTTCCCTCCAGATCTACTGGTTCAGGGTAGACCTTTTATGGTTCTTTTTAAAGCTGTAAGAAACATATATGTCATTGTGAGGACATTGAGACATACTGCCACAAAAATTATACTTAAAAAAAAACAAAAAAAAAAACAATTGCCTTAAAAATTCAAGAAAACATACAATACTTATTAAAGTGGACTAAGAATTTCACTTAGACCTGTAATTTGATTAAACTAGTAAGAATAGCAAAAAGTTTTGTTTAATTCAAGATAACTTTTAGTATTTACAGTGACATACAGTAGATAGAGGAAAAGAAACCAAGTGCATTGAAAACTCTTCTGTCTCATCAAGAGACATTTCATATTGTTCCCTCAAATAAACACAACAGATTACACTGCCCCCACCTTCATATTCCAGAAGTACAGTAGCTTCAGTGTCCCTCTCTCTCTCCCTGTCTTTCTCTCACACACATGCACGCACGCATGCACACACACTCACGCACACACACTCATCGTTAAATGAAAACATAACTCAATCATGAGTCAATGTAAACTTCATTTGGAAAACACCATCACTCTCACTTGTGTTCTAAAATAAATACTTCCTCTGTGTTCCGTTGTTTCTTTCAAACCTGAAAGTTATGTCCATATGCAAGCCACAAAAAATTACAAAGCCACTAAGTGTAGGTAAATATAGAATGAACAGAGGGTAGCTGAACATAAACTAGGGATGAACCGAAATTTCAGCCACCGAAAGCATTTCACTCAAAAGATGAACATTTTTTTTAGAAAATCTTGGACAAAAATGTGGACAGAAACAGAAAACACTCACATGTAGAAAAAACATTGCTTACGTTGAACATTAAAGTACACATCCCCAGAAGTGAAGTGATCATTCTTTTGGTAATTAGCACATTAATGAAGAGCATTTTCCAGTGCTCCAGATTGTGTGCTATTATGTGTGATACCGTCCAGCTCCAATATGACATTAAAGAAGCATAAAATCGCCATTAAATTAGTCCATATGACTCATGCATTACATTCAAAGTCTCTTGAAGCCATACAATAGTTTTGATCCTTTGAATACAAAGGATGCATTTACTAAGTAATTATACAGTCTACATGTAAAACTGTGCTGCTCTGTTTCTAAAACAGCCACATAGCATGTACAGTGTCCTGCCAAAGTAGACGAGGGTTTTAAAGTTAAGTTATTATGACTGAACTTTTATTATTGTATAAAATAACTATATGTGACGAGGAGGAGGTCAGGGCTGGGCTGTGAGTATGCTTGGCCGGACCCCAATCGGGCTATTCGGCCGAATAGAGGGATAAGGCTGAGCCAGATGTGACAGTTCGGGAGAGAGAGAGCCACATGCAGCTGCTGTGTGTGTGTTTCTCTCCCGAAATGTGAAAATAAATAAATAAATATGCCAATAGAACTTGCTTCATGTTCACTGAAGATTTTCACTGGAAATACTGTTCATTTTAAAATTGTTAACAATAAAGGCTTTCATAATAGACCACATTTTTTATGTAAATCTTTTCTGACTATCCTATTTTGTAATGAAATGTGTAGTTGTTGAAACAGTGGTTCCCCTGGACACTCCCCTGGCATATGGGTATAAAAGGAACTTGCTCGCAACCACTCTTTCAGATTTTTTTATCAGAGCCATATTCCACTGCCAGTTCATTCACCTCTGCTTGCTGTTGGATTTACGGCGCATTACAGCGGTTTCTCCCCCTCGTGCATGTGTTGAGTGCAGAGAACGCCCCGGGCACTTCAACAGCCTAAAAGAGTATATTTTCTCTAAAATAGTGGCACTGACAGAGCGTCTTTTTAAAGATGCTGTGGCACGGCAGAGGGCGGGGCCGGGTCGTGACTCGACACGCCCGGTCCCGTATTTTGGCTAATCAAGCCACCGAGAAGGATAAAGGCCGATTGCAGAGGGTGGTGCGGGAGAGAGAGATCCTTACGGACATGTCCGTCGTCCTGTGTGTTTGTCTTTTGAATTTTTCATTAAAACTATTATTTGTATGTCAAGCCGGTTTCTCGCCTCTTCCTTGCCCGTGAGCGTGAACTGTTTTACATTGGTGCCGAAATCCGGGAAGGAGGAGAGAACCGGCTTGACAATATAAATAATATTTTAATGAAACACTTAAACAAAGAACACAAACACAAACACATAATGGACATGATGGACATGTCCGTAAAGATCTCTCTCTCCTCGCACCACCGTCTGCCATCTGCCTTTATCCCTCTCAGAGGCTTAATTAGCCTGATAAGGGACCGGGTGTGTATAATCACAACCCGGCCCGCCCTCCACCCTGCCACAAATGCCTTTCCGTCTGTGTTTAGTTCCTGGTTGCGGTCGCTACCTCTCCGCCTCTGACGGCCACGATCGTTGTCTTACCTGCATGGGCTGCACCCACACTGAGACAGTATTCATTCAAATGACCATAGCAATGTTGTGGTCACAGCTTTCCTTCTTCAGAGTGAAAGATCTCCATCTGCTCCCCGCCCCAGTGCTTCTACCTACAGGTATGAGGCTGCGTTGGTTAGCACTGGGGGGTGATTTGGAGACCACAATGGGAGTGGTTCCCCCACGGACCTCCCATTCCCCAGTACGCTCGTTTGCTCTGGTCGAGTTCTGGGATGAGACAGGCGACTTGCCCCAAGTTGAGTTTAATGTCTCATTTGGGGCTCGGGAACAGGATGAGCTCTCGATTGCAGCATCGGAGAGCGGGCTGATCTAGACGACTCAATAGGGCTCCCACCTTCAGGTGCGGTTGCCCAGTCTGAGGCCAATGTAGAGCTGGCTTCCATGCTTGCCCGGGTGGCTGTGACCATCGGGCTGGATTGGAACCCTCCGCCCTGCCCTAAACCCTCGCAAGTTGACAATTGGTTTCTAGGCTCAGAGAGCTGCAACCCAGGGACAGGGAGACCCGCTACAAGTTTGGAGGTGGTGAACAGACCACTCCATATTCCGGTGGAGGGCCTGGAGGAGAATCCTTTGTTTTATTTGATTTTGATTTTGCTGCATGCCCAAGGGGCTGCGATACCTACATTTTCAAAGAAAGAGCGGTTTCCTCATTCCCTGGGTCACACATCCATTGTTTACAGCCTTCGTTGTTACGATCACCGGACACCGCCCATTCATGGTAGGCACGGCGCTGCGGAGGCGGGCCCCCCACCCCTGTGCTCCCAGCTTACGGACCTTGCAATTCTGCGGGCAGGGGTCCCCTTAGTGCAAGTGTCCAGGCATGTCATTGTTACGACAGATGCCTCTAAGCGAGGCTGGGGCGCCGTGTGCAACATGCACACAGCTACAGGCTCCTGGACAGGGCCACGACTGCGTTGGCATGTTAACTGCCTCGAGTTGCTGGTGGTATTGCTCGTCCTGTTGAGGCTTTGGCAATTGATTGTGCTGCAGAAGTCGCTGTATTTGTAAATACTGAATGTTGAGATCCACATATACCGATAAATGCTTCTCAACATCACAGTCTTAAGTAATCAGTTTGCATATTGTCATGAGTGTTAAAGGGTTATTAAAGATATGATAATGATGTGGTAGTCAGCTCTGGTTTGGAGGCAATGCTAATGGGGGAACATATGTACAGGAAATATATCCCTGACAAGAGGCTAGAAGAGATAAGTAGGCTGTATTTTCAGGGATTCTTCCTTTTTTCAAGAGCTGTCTAGCCTGATTTGTTGAAGACTGTCAAAAGCTTGAGATTATAGTACAAGACATGAGGTGCTCATCTGGTCACACTTTCAGGGTGTATTTTAAAGTTGCACAAGCTACATTTGCATGTAGAACGAAGACATTATCTCACTATGAATGCAATTCCGTCTCTAGTAAAGGAAGTCACAGGTTAGAGGAGTGTGTGCTTGTGTGCATATGCATATGCATGCATTTTAACAGTTATAATAATCGACCTTCTATCACATTCACATACTTTTTCTGAAACACAGTACAATAAATCCAAAAGCTTCCATATACATTTTGCTGAAGATTTGACATTTCACTGACTTCAACACACACACACACACACACACACACACACACATGATCAAACACAATCATACACACTTTGTGGGTTGGCCAGATCATGTGTTGAACGTTTGCACTATTCCTGCAACTCCTAAGAAAACATTTTCTCTTTAGAAAAAGAACAAAACAGTATACCCATCTCACTCAAGTAAACAAGATGCTTACCCAGTCTCTCTTTATAAAGACAAAATGAGTGCCATAGCACTGTGTGTGTTATTGGGGTTTGGAAGTGTCAGTAAATAGAATGGGTAGCTGTAGTGCCATGTGAAAGTGTAAAGGGAATAGAAATTTTAGCTTTCTTGCTTTTTACTTTATTAGATTAGCATAATGTTGAGATACTGGAAATCAGTGAGTGAATTGTGGAATATACTGTATATATTGCATTGATTGGATGTTTTTTGGTGATTATTTGTGACAACACAGGTCATTGTGACACTTTCATCTTTTTGTAAAACTTCGGCTGTTACAAAAACGTAAAGATTCAGATTATTTTACTTATATTTTTATTTTGAGGGAATATTCTAGGTATGCATTAACACATGGAGGAGTTTAGGAGCATCCTAAATTAAGTTTTACCCCAAGTAAATTGAGGTAAATGTTGATAGAAGACATGAGTCGCAACATTTGTTTTCTTTAATGGATGATTTGTATTGTATGTCTTTGTATTGCTTAAGTCCCTTACATTAACAAGGACCAGACTTTCAGTTACTGTGTTTTCATGCACACCAGTACAATGATAACCACCAAAAATCTGCTTATTCTAAAAATCCGTCATTGCAAGAAAATCGTTGACATGAGATTTGAAATAACCGAGATATTCTCTGCTTTTGACGTCAAAATGTAATCAGGCACTGGATAAGCTGTTATAAGGAGGGCAGTAAAGGTGTTTACATGCAGAGTGAAATCGTGGGAATGGGTCTACGTGTGCTTATCTGCTTTTGCTTAAACAGTGCATGGACTTATGTCAATAAAATGTCCACATTTAAGACGTTTACACGAACTTACAAGTTTTAAGGGCTTATTAAGAATAACTGATAAAAGAGTATGTAAACGCACTCACTCTTACAGTTCATATAAAACCATGTATTATGTTGCAGTTCCAAATAAAGTTCATACACAGGCAAGAATCAGTTTTGGACCCTGCATGCAAATCAACTAATAAATTATACTCAAGACACATTCAAGCTGTGGTGATGTCCACAAAACTTCTAGCAGTGACTGTAGATGTGAAGAAAGATTGAGAAGAAACACCTGCAAAGCACACTCCAGTAAGAAGTGAATTTGAATTATTTGCCTACAGAAGGACATTTATTTTTCAACAAGGTGTGTGTATGTGCTGTGTATCTGAGGTTTGTGTTTTTGCATGAGCCAAGCGTTTATTGGTCTCACGCCATATGTAAGAGGCACAGTGACTGGAAATATCTGTTAGTGAGAACATGATGTGTCCATGGACTTATTCAAAGAACAAATTATGAACCAGAAGAGGCACTTCCAGGCTACTTATATTTGGTTACATCTATAAAATCTGCTCTTCAGAATAGAAAATCAAAAGTCTTACAATTAGAAAGGTGAGAGCTATGGAAGATAAAGAGGGTATGTGAGATCAGCTACTACACATATTCTCTTATTTCATCATGTGAGAAAATTAGCAGTGTTTTTCTATTTTTATTTTTGTCCCAGCCAGTGTGTGCAGTTGTTGTGATGCTGTAAGTGCTCTTGTGTATGTACATGTATGCGCGCGCGCGCGCGTGTGTGTGTGTGTGTGTGTGTGTGTGTGTGTGTGTGTGTGTGTGTGTGTGTGTGTGTGTGTATGTTAGTACCTGCGGTGGTAGTGTGCATGATTGTGTGTGTAGGTTATGTAAGACTTTACTCTGAGGAAGTTGCTGGTTAAGAAGATGTGGGGCAGAAAGAGGAAGCACTGTGTGTTTATCAGTCTCCACACTTCCTGTGGCCGAGGGGGCAGGGCCTGGCCCCGGGGCTGTGGTTACCGAGTACCTATCTCATCCAGCAACAGAGTGACTGAGTGACCAAGCGTCTGTTACCAAGCGCTGCAGTCTTATCAGAGTCCAGATCTCACACAAACCAGAGGTTAAATAACAGGAGCATAACAGCGGAAATACACACACCTGGCTTCACATTTATATACACACATACATCTCACATTATTCTCTCAATGACTGACAGACAGTGAAATGGGCGCACACACCAACACACACACACACATAGGCCTAAGAAGATCTGTTTTTTCATGTCCTCTTATACTTCCAAGCAGCCTGCAAAATATTCACATCACTAATTAAATTAAAATACTTGCTGACATTCAGGCATTAAGACAAGTCAAAACACTCAAGACACTAAATTCTCGCATTAACACCAAACCCTTAATTCTCACTCAGACATCTGTACCACAGTACCACTTACACAACTTACAAAATATTGTTTTCATCTAATCTTATTACCAATATTGGCACATTGAAGAAAATACAACAGGGAAAATGAACTTTTAAAATATGCGTTCTGTAGATATGTTCTGTAACAAGTTTACTGACAATGCTGGTTTGACAGTTGGTAGTTGGGAAAGCAGTTTGTGTCCATGTTGCAGCATCTTCCGTTGGGACAGGGAAGAGAGAAAAAAAAGAAAGCGAGTGAAAGGGTTATTAGGATCCTGTTTACCCACATCATGCAGTCACAAACAAATGTTAGTTTCTGTGATATTCAATGTTTTGAGCCAAAAAAGATTTTAAAGTGTGTTTGATCTCATGATTGGTAAGATTCCAACAACAAAATTCCTGATAAGTTTGTCCCTTCAAAAATGTGATGATGTGATGACTATACCATCACAATAAAAACATCAAAAGATACATGAAACATCTTTGCAGTTACAAATACCACAAAAATAAAATATATAAAATCAAATGCAGATTAATTAATATGTTAATATATTAATATATAATAATATATTGTTCATTGTTAGGTCATGATACCTAATGCATTAACTAATGTTAAGAGATTCAGAAGAAATCTATAGAGTATATTATTTCTAGGATGATTTTAAATAAAACTGAACTGACTAATTGAAAATGAAGTAGAAATAAAAGCTACATTCAAATTCAAAATAGTAATAACCTTGTTTGTGATGACTAATGTAGCTTTCACTTGGTGTATGTTTGAGTGCAGGGGAAAAAGCAACAAATAATTTAAATGTCACCAGAATGGAATAAGTATTGTGTTGAAGGACAGTTTTGTCTTCATACACCTAAAGGAGATGCTTTCATTCTGAAACCACTTTGGTCTGTTCAGCAGGATACTAATCATAAAATGAACATATGAAATGCAACAGATGAGCTTTTTTATTTATTTTTTTTATTGACAAACTGTTTTTCCTAATTGTGAAGTTTAAAATAAGCTTAAAATATTAATGTTGAGTTTACTGCTACAATTTTAATTCAGATTCATGAACAGATTAATTCGGACTCGGACTCAACTCTGACTGTTATGAACTCGGTCTTGAGTCCGACTTTGACCCTTTTGTACTCGGACTTAACTTGGACTCGATTGTTTAAAGACTCTGACTCGACCTAGGTGGACTCCAACCCAACACTAATAATAATTTCGATAATTTAAATGAATTACCTTATTGAATTGATAAGACAATACAAAATGTGGCTTTAGAAGGCAATGATTTGTTTATTTACACATTATTGATCAATGGCCTACAGCCCACAGCAATCCATTTTGCAATTGAAGATTCAAGATAAATGTATTATAAGATATTTTCTAAGCGTGCATCAATGTACACTTTGGAACTTCTCACTTTGGTCATGTCCCATCATAAACACAATGTTTTTTAGATCGCTATGTCAAGTTAAACACGTCTCGAGATCCCTGCATTCAGATCTGCACGTTGTCCAGCTGTTTTTGAATGCAAGAATGCGTTATCACCTCGTGCTGTCGCTAGTGTCAAGCAAGCCTGTGACCGTGTCTCATTCCGAAGGCTGGTGCTAGGTAGGACCCGTCCTTTGTAGGCAGCGGTATACAGAGTGTCCTCAACTTCAAATTTGCTTTGTTTAAACGAGACAGCCTTCATTGCACAAATGGAAACAGAATGTGTCATGGTGGCTATAACAGCATGCATCGCTCTCAACCTGCACGAGCGCTCTGAGTGAGAAAAAAAATATCTCAGGTAAACATTAGGGGAGTTATAATGACATAGAGAAAAAAAAATTTTTGTGGGGGGTGCGACAGACTTTGCCTGACTGTGCGGCGTGCTTGTACATGCTCATTGCCAACCTGAATATGAAAAACTAATATTCTAATAAAGAGCGTTTTCTTACTCTTAATGATTTTTGTTTTATTTATTTAATAATTAAAAAAAAACAGCAACCCCTAAGCACTGCGCACTACGCACTGCCCTCATCCACACCCACTCGCTTGTAGTACCACCTGTTTACTCCAGAGGGCTGTAAGTGCAATTTCAGCTGTATGAGCAACGCACAGTTTATACAGTGAAGAAAAACACCCTTTAGCAGACACACAACACAAACATGCGTTACGTTCTTGCGTTCAAAATAGTTGAAGGAGCACAAATCCGAACTAAGGGATCTCAAGATGTGTTCTAAGTATTAAACTATATTTAACTTGATACAGTGACCTACACATTTTATGTTTATGATGCAAAGCATCCAAGACACTACACAAGCATGTCTGATGCAGATGTAAATTGACGGGTTCTTAAACAAGCCCTCATAATAAATCTCCAACTGATTGACAAATTCACTTGTGAAATGGATTGCTGAGAACTGTATGCCAATGATTGGCTTATGTTCAGTAATATGGTAGTTAACAATACATTGTATTCTAAAGCTGTTTTTTGTATTGTCTTATCAATGATTAACTCTTCTGCCACAAGAATGTAATGCATTTTAATTATCTGAATATTTTTTTATTTCATTTATATATATATATCTCCACACATCTGATTGGCCAGGTGTTTCGACCGAACCATTTTAACAATAACAGCGGGATAATAGGGTATCAGAATCCGATGACAAGTTGAAATGTGTTTTAATGATAAAAATGTATGTATTTATCATGTAAATACATATGCATTCTATTTTCGTTAATATGAGTCAGTAAGTAAATTGTTGTACTTGATCCCATTAAGGGCCAACTATAGACCTTTGCATGGGCCCCACTGGGCCTTGGCCCCCCCTGACGGCAAGCCTGCATTTAGTACAAGAACAAGTTACAGTAATAGTTCATTCTATTAGACTAGGTTGTGTAAGATATAATAGTGTAATGGTATTGTTTTCTGAGACCCATGTTCAAATGTGACTTGATACATATTCTTCTTTCCAATCCAAACAAAATTGAAAATTACCTTGACAGTCAGAAATCACTTATGCATTTTTCATTGTTGAAAATGGCAGCTATGAGATTACAAGTATTATTGTGTTCCCCTGAAAAAAAAAAAAAAAACAAGTTATACAATCTACATATTATTATGCCCGAATTTTCAGTTTAAACCAAATCATGTGAAGAAGACGCAACTCAGTTGGAATAACCAAATGTATACAGTTGTGGCCAAAAATATTGGCATCCTTGGTAAATATGAGCAAAGAAGGCTGTGAAAAATACTATTTATTGTTTATAATTTTGATCTGTAATTCAAAATATTCACAAAATCTATCCTTTAAATGATATCAAACAATTGCAAACAAAACACATTTTATCAAAAAAACTAATATTTTTCTCAAATATACTGTATGTGTGGCACAATTATTGGCACCCTTTTATTCAATACTTTGTGCAACCTCCCTTTGCCAAGATAACATCTTTGTGAAGACATGGCAAGTTATCTGAGAATGAGAAGGAGAACACGACTATTTCTGGGATTAAAAGATACAAGAACTAAATAATTGTGGAACATTGTATCTCAAAAGGAGGACAATGTGCTACTAAAAATGAAAATCCTCTTATTTACTCACCCTCAAGCCTTCTGTCTCTGACTTTCTTTCTTCAGAACACAAATTAAGTTTTTTAGAAGAATATTTCAGCTCTGTAGGGCCATTCAATGTAAGTGAAGGGGTGCCAAAATGTTGACACTCCAAAAAGCACATAAAAGCAGCATAAAAGTAATACATACAACTCCAGTGCTTTAATCCATTACTTCAGAATTGGTATGACAGGTGTGGGGGAGAAACAGATAAATATTCAAGTCCATTTTTGCTAGAAATTCCTCTCTCTGCCCAGTAGGTGGCAATAGGCATGAAGAATGTGAATTACTAAAAACACAAGAAGAAAGTGAAAGTAAAAATGGTGATTGACTGAACAGGGAGGAGAATTAATAGTAAAAAGTAATTAAATATTGATCTGTTTCTCACCACATCAATCCTATCGCTTCTGAAGACATGGATTAAACCACTGGTGGTACATGAATTAGACTGCATTAAAATCTTAATTTGTGTTCTGCAGATGAAAGAAAGTAATACACATCCAGGATGGCATGAGGCTGAGTAAAAGGTGAGTATTCATTTTTAAGCGGTGATGTAGCCCCTGTACCAAACAACTTTTCCCATAGCTGCTCTATCTCCTCTATTGTGCAGGACATGACGTGCCAAGTGATCCTGCATATTTAGCATTTTTTTGCATTTGCCACAAGACACAACACATCACGATGTTTTTTGCACAACAATAACGCTGTGTCTGTATTAAGGGAAATTTAGACCCTACACATAAACTGATTTTAATGTAATTGTTTCATAAATTACTATTTAAAATCAGTGTATTGAAAATAACTTTTTCATCTTTTCATTTCTGTTATGTCTCCCTTTTATTTTTTGGAATCAGATTCATGTAGTTGTCATGTTTAGATGTGTTTTTGTTCATGTTTTGATTTTGTGTCTGTAACGCGGGTTAGGATGGGCAAGGAGGAGGCGAGAACCGGCTTGTCAATATAAATAATATTTTAATGAAGAACTTAAAACAAAAGCATAACAAACACACAACGGACATGTCCGTGATTGAGCTCTCTCTCTCGAACCGTCGTCACCGGCCGCCTTTATCCCTCACGCGCCCCATCAGGCCGATTGGGGAACAGGGCGTGCAACATTCCAGCCCGGCCCCACCCCCCTCCACTCCACAGTGTCTTTTATTTTGGCATTCATGTTTCCCTTGTCATGTGATTTCATTCCTTCATGTTCATGTGTCTTGTTCTTATTGTTTTTTATCTTATCAGTTCTAGTCTGTCATTCGTTTAAGGTTATTTGTCTTGTTATCTTGTTGAGTGTTCTGTTTGATCATTGGTTTATATTTCCCCATGTTATGTATTTAAGCCCTCATGTTTACCATTGTCCTTTGTCTAGTATTGATGTTTGTAAGTGTAAATTTGTTGTTTTGTTCATGCCATGTCAAGTAAAGTCTAGTCTATTTCAAGTCAAGTTCATGTTTATGTTTAGTTCTCGTTTATTGTTAGGGTTTTTGGTTTCACGTTTATTTAAATAAACTGCACTTGGGTTCTTCACTCCTTCGTCATCGTCTTCATCCTTACCATCAGCATTGTTACAGAATACTAGACCATCACAATGGACCCAGCAGTTCAGCTTCTGAGCCTCTGTCAGAGGAGTCATCTCCTGGAGGATTATGTCGAAGACTTTTGTGCCCTAGCCTGTGAGGTGGCTTTTAACGAGCTCTCCCTGAAGGAAATTTTTAGGGTCAGATTTAATGTGCCCATCTCCTCCTTGATGCCTGGCGGTTGCAGTCCCCTCAATCTGGCCCAATAGAACCAGAGTTCCACGACACTGCGGCCGCCGAGCCAGAGTTCCTCGACATGGTCGCTGCCGAGTCAGAGTTCCTCGACATGGCTGCCGTCGAGCCAGAGTTCCTCGATATCGCCGCCGCCAAGCCAGAGTTCCACAACATGGCTGCCGCCGAGCCAGAGTTCCTCGACATGACCACCGCCGAACCAGAGTTCCACGACATGGCCACCAAGTCAACGCCCACACTTGCCATGGCCTCATCCATCCCAGAGCCAGCATTGCCAGCCTTGTCTGTCCCAGAGACTGCACCGCCAACTTGCGCCTCACAGAGGAGGAGAAGAGATTTTGTCTCTGAGTCTCAGCCTGTGTTCATGTCCACAGAGGTCGTTCACAAGACTCTGTCCATTCCCATGACCACAGAGGTTGCTCACGAGACTCTGTTCACACCCACAACCACAGAAGTCGTTCACGAGTCTCAGTCCTCGCCCCTTACCACAGTGGTCATTCCCGAGACTCTGTTAATGCCCACGACCACAGAGGTCATTTCCTAGTCTCAGTCCTCGCCCCTTACCACAGTGGTCGTTCCCGAGACTCTATACATGCGCACGACAACAGAGGTTGTTTCCAAGTCTCTACCATGTATACAACCTTGGAGGTTGTTTCTAAGTCTCTATCCATGTACACGACCACAGAGGTCGTTTCCATGTCTCTGCCCATGTACACGACCACGGAGGTTGTTTCCGAGACTCAGTCCTTGGCCCCGACCACAGAGGTCACTCCAGGCCATGTCACAGCCACGCCAGAGTCAGATCCAGGCCATGTCACAGCCATGCCAGAGTCAGCTCCAGGCCATGTCACAGCCACTCCTCAGCCTGCTCCATGCCATGTCACAGCCACGCCTCAGCCTGCTTCATGCCATGTCACAGCCGAAAATCAGTCTACTGCATGCCATGTCTTAGCCATGCCCCAGACTGCTCCATGCCATGTCACAGCCGAACAACAGTCTGCTCCATGCCATGTTTCAATCGAAACCCAGACTGCTCCATTCCATGTCATAAGCAAAACTCTGTTCACTGTTCCAAGCCCTCCTCTGCTCACCGGTCCAGGCCCGCCTCTGCTCCACGGTCCAGGCCCGCCTCCATCCCTACAACTCCACCTTGGTCCTCTGCCCCATCGGCTCCACCCCTCGAGCCTCTCATCAGCATTTTTACAGTAGTGTTTATCATAGATAAGTGATGTATTTTAAAAGTTGGCATACAGTGTTCATTATAATGAGGCATAGGTTTTGCAACTCGGTACTCAATACTCACTACTCATGAGTAGTTTAAATGAGCTACTCTTTTACTCATGTTTGACATCTACTTTTACTCTACTCACACTACATTTTTGGGAAGTAACAGTACTTCTACTTGAGTATAATTTTTTGTATTCTTTCCACCCCTGTACTTCTGCTTGGTCTTTTGATAAAATCACATCTCTTCTTAAGCAAGAAACTTTTGGAAGCTCTGTCACATCATAGAAAAAACTTTTATTTTTTTTCACATTACTATGTTAATTTGGCTACTGTGTGTAATGTGGTGTCTAAAGGGTTTCACAGACCAGCCAAACTGTGGGCATGCAAATAATGAGAGGTCTAAGGAACAAATTGTATGTCTAAAATGTGTGCTAAACACTGACCTCTCTAAGGTTTGGTACTCTACAATCTGCAGAGCTGTAAAGAGTCACACTTCAACACCTCCAAACTGGAAGTAGACATGCAGTTACTGATTAGCATTAAAGGGACAGACCTGGGCCTTGTTTCCTGATAACGATTGATCTTAGCTGTTAAGAACATTTTCTACGAGCGATTTTATGGACATTCATTATTTTTTACGTGCGTTTCCCAAAACTGCACTTAACATGAATGTACGAGGACACGCTTTAAGTGGTACTTAAGAGAGACTCTGTTCATAAACGTGAAGTGCTGAAATGTGACCATATAGTGCTGCTCATCATTGCAACTTTATTATATTTGATGTGCAACTTTAAAAAATTTGGAATTTACCTCACTGGAAATATTTTACAATATTTTCTTAAATGTACAACTTAATTCACCACATAATTGCGTTTTGTGCAGAACGATACATTTCTTTTACAAAATCACTGCTTCTTTCATCAGATGTGCATTTTAATATTGCATTTGAAACATTTGCTCTGTGGGTCGATATTAAATCTTCCAGGATCAGTGAAGACAGCGGATGCCATGTTTATGGTCCTGCTAATGACAACAAGCATTAATTGAATATTACAAGGTTCACTTGTGTTATTGCTGAACGCAAAATAAGGAGACGTGTGGAAGCTGCGCTTTAGGGACATTCACCAATCAAATTGATAACGGTAACAGCAATGATACACAACATGTGTGGTGCTACACAATGCGTGGTGCAGGCGAGAGCGCCCTTAGGAGTCAGAGAGGAAGAGGAGACAAGAATGAGGAGCCATACTATACGGACGATTTTCATGCACGGCAAGCTATTGACTATTTTCTTTCTCTCTCTGATTGAAATTTTTACAGTTCTCTGCAACAATCATGCCACCACATGGTTGTTACCAACTAGTCCACAAATAACTTTATTTTGTTTACTTATTAATTTATCTGTTCACCCAATATTGACTAACCATTTTCTGCATGTATTATTGCTATAATTATTATTATTATCCTTATCGGTTAAAATTATAATAAAATCTATGTATACTGATATTAAAGGTGCTATATGTAAGATTGACAACAAGTGTTTGAAATGGGTACTGCAGTCCAAATTCTAAATATTGGTTGTCCACCCCACCCCAGACTCCAAGCTCATGCAGAATGTTGAATGTTGACATGCAAATTAGCCAACTCAGCATCCGTTTTAAAGGATTTCTGAGCTTTAAGCTGTTTCCATCTTCCAAAGGCATCTCCAATATTTATCCTTGTTTTACTACACCTCTGGTCATGGTGGTTTTAAGACAGATGGCGAGGCTTTTTAGGTCGGTGGAATCTGTTATCTGTGATCCAGTTTGTTTGCTGGCTTCCATGACTGCAGCACACAGTGTTGTTTGGCTGCAAACTTGTTCAAATCTGGCAACCAGGCACTGTCGAAATACTATTGGTGAGTGGGCAGTGGGGGGGATCACACAGGCCAAAACATAAACAAAAATTCCGGCCAGGAATGGAAACTTCAATGTCGAATATACTGGATATAGCATTGTGATCAGAGAAGCCAGTTTTTCAACTTAGCATGTTTCCTAATTCTCTAATGACATATTATGGTCATTTTATGATTTAGTACAGTAAAATAATTACATATAGCACCTTTAAATGAGCATAAATTGTAGCTATAGGTATTTAAAATTGTATTAGGTGTAATTTCACGATTGTCCTGCAGGTGTCTGCAGAAGTCTGTGTCCTTACGATGTTTTTAGCACTGTACGATTTACTCCAGAGCACTCGCTAATCTACCAGCATTTTCAAGTACTACTTAACTTACAATGCTTTTGGGAAATGAGGCCTTGGCTCATCCATTTGGTGTAAAACAATATCTCAATGTTGCTGTATCTATATATTGAGATGGTAGCATCTAAATTGTATGGAAACAGTCAATGGTTAAATCCCTTTAAGTCACTTCCAACACAGCAACACCTTCAGTAGGAAAGCTCTAAAGACATCTATATTTCCTAGTTAATTAGCCAATGACGCATTGCTTAAAACAGGCTTTTTACAAAGGATGACTTTTTAAGATACCACTCAGCAACACCTTTACAAACACTAGACATGATCTGATAAAAATCTAACCTTTGTAGCAGTTGAATACAGTATTTATAAGATCAGCCTTCATATAAAAAACAATCCTCAATGTTTAAAAATTGTATTCACTTATGTCAGAAAATACAAACTGATCCTTTGATAATATTTAACCAGTTTTAAATAACTAATATAACACCTTATCATGTGAAGCAGTACACATCGCTTAAATAGGAAACGGCCAAACTCCAAAAGAATATGCAGAAAGCATATCTCTCCCAACATCACAGTATTATAATCTCAAACTGGCTAGTATAATAGATTTTTGAAGGTAAAGTACACAAATGTTGTTTCATTTAGGTTAACTCTGTAGTCTAGACACTTAATCCAGTCTCTCTCTCTCTCTCTCTCTCTCTCTCTCTCTCTCTCTCTCACTCTCTTCACAGTGGGAAGACAGATACAGAAAACTGAGAATCAGGGAGTGTTCATTTTGGCACACTGCATTGTTGTGGTCCTTTCACGTTGGCTATGATCAACTAGCAGGTTTTTTTAAATACATTTTGCTTCACTAACTTTGGAGAAGCCATGTTGATGCTTGTTTGATACTCACAAATGCTTTGTCAGGAATTGCATTTGTGCATTTGAAAGAGAGTTCCGAACAGCAAAAACCAAAACTAAAATGTTTGTGTGTGTGCTCTGGTATTTACAAGTGTACAGGTAATTAAGGGTAATGTGCCAAATTAGGGCCCATCCCTGTCTGATGACATCATTCATTGGTGCATTATGGATGCTCTGGCCCAGATACAGCGCACACACACACACACACACACACTACAGAAAATGTCTATTTAATATAATTCTTGGCATTTGAAGTAAAACACACACACAAAAAAAGATATTTACTAACCTACATGTCAATCTAAACCAGTATACTGGTTTTTATTCTTCATATTTTTTTATTGAACACATTTTATTTCATGTAACAGAATCTCTTAGTGACAATGGCTGTCAAACTCAAAAAAGAACTAAAAACACAACAAAGGAACCACTAAATTAGTCAATATGACTCATAGACTATATTCCAAGTCTTCTGAAGTCATATGATAGTTTGTGAGGAACATACCAAAACTGAAGTCGTTATTCACTTA